>JAVTVY010003355.1:0-36838 GCA_036873755.1 Hanleya hanleyi | reverse complement strand
CTTCGAAATCTGTATGACTTCGCAGGTCATTGAGAAAATCTTGTACATCATTTTGTAACCACATGTAGTCAGCTGATTGGCAGAGTATGGTAATCCCTCGAATAATTTGATCACAGGAAGTGAAATTTTCTGCTATAAAATCAGAAAGTTCACAAAATGGTTCAAAATCATGGTATAATGCATTATTTCTTCATTATTTCAATGGTTTTAGAGGATGATAACATTTATTAGAACAGCTGATTGAATTTTGTCCCCAAAATTGTGGGTGATTGAATTTTGATAGGGGGATTGAATTACACGTATTACTGAAATCCATCCATTTCAGTCCCACTGTGAGAACACAAGTTTTTCATAGCCCCAATGTAAAATTTATACAGTGAAACCTGTGCATACCAATACCTGGATAAACCAACCAACCAACCTCTACATACTGGGATTATAAATGACCGGCACCCAACACTTAACGTATTTTGTACTTTTTAGTATCCAGAACCCTGTCAAAAGTGACATTATGATCTGACCCCAGACATGGTCGGTTTACACAGGTTTCGCTGTATTTCCAATATAACATGATGTTAGTGTGCTGAGATTGGATATTAGTCAGAAATTGGTAGTCTGTGCAAATGGCTTCTTTTCTTAAAACTGGGTGCCATGTTGAATCTGACAAATTTTCTGTCTTGGGACTTTTCCTCCATTAGGCTGATTTCAAGATTGTCAGTATTGTTTGAAATGCCTAAAACAGCCATAGGAGGAAGTAAATTTCAGAATTCGAAGTAGATTTTGTAGATGTGCAAATTGAAATCTGGGTGTGAAAATCACACCTGTGCACCTCTCTGGCTAAATCTTAAAACTGCATGCCCAGGTGGCTGACGTCCTAGATGATGTGAGTTCGATTCACATCAGAGCCAGTCTTTGATCTGTTACCGACTCCAGTCCACATTAATTATCATTCTGTCCAATTGGTGTTTTTTCTCTTTTCAGTATTGCAAGTATTGTTACCTGTGCTCCGCTCTGTGTGACACAATATGTACTCCAGGTGAGGACTTTATATGACAGTGGTGTTAACTTTTTAGGTGGTTGCAATAAAGGCAAGCGAAAAGTTTCAACTGGTTGCCCTAAATCACATCTGGTTGCCCTCACATGGTGACCACAATATCCATGAGCCTAGTGAAAATATTCAGTTGTGACAATATTTTCCAATTTCAGTATCTACAAATCCTCTTTGCCACTTTGCTTCATATCTAAGGCAGATATTTTTATGAGGATAGATATTTGATTCCGATGCACAAGTAGAAAGATATTTCTCCATCCACCATTAGTTCATGGTAAAAGATTGGACATTGCAATGAATTGATTGGACAAGTGGGCAATTGGTCAGTTACACCACTGTATGATCAGCAAGAGGGAAATGGAGGGGGGTGAAGGAGCTGGGGCTGGTAGCTGGGTGATGAAGTGAGTGGTGTGTGGCAGGGTTGGATGTCGAGTGAGGCGGAGGAGATGATAGAATATCAGCATGTTTATTGACAAAGTACCAAAGTTATGCTAATTTAGGTATAAAACCCAGAAAACTACAGTTACTCATATTAATTAACTGGCAACAGCTTTATCCTAATTTTCTCCTTTTGAAAGATGTTTTAATTTACAATACTTTTTTTTTCAGGCGGTTTCTTAGATAAAATCTCTGCAGCCATTGTAAAGTAAGTATTTCAACTGTAAAGAATGAAGATTTTTAGGCTCCATCGGGATTCGATCCGGGGTCCTCTATCTTGCCACACCTGCACTATACCGACTGAACTAAAGGGAAATTCCCTCAAGCTGTAAGCTAGTGCAAGCACTGGTACAAGTGCAGCCCTCGCAATTAGCCACGGCAAACGGCATTTGCCGTGGTAAATGCTGGGGTAAAATCACTTCGCGATGGCAGTTTTTTTGCCGTGGGTCGTAAAGCGATGTTGTTGTCAGTAAACAACATATGGTCGATGGTAAAATACGTCTCCTTGAACTGGCTTTTCTTGCTAATAAATTTGGTTTTAATAAACGAGACAGCTACTGGTGCTGTGGTTGTTTTATTGCATAATTTGGAGACATCGGTCGGCAAAATGCACTTTTCCAAGAACTGACAGACAGCCGATCATTCCCGATCTGGAAAGCACAGATCTTCAATTGGATGTCTGTCACTCTCCAGCATGCAGGGCATTTCTCCACTGGCGTTTCTTCGTTGTCGCAATAGCACAGGCGACCGCATATGAGGAGAGTGCTCTAGGGAATGATGAGGGTTACGATGAAGGGGAATTCACGTACAGTTAGGATTATGTATTATTGTATTATGAATGGCACGGCAACCTGAAATAGTGAACTGAGTAGTAATCTTAAATTAATTAATTACAGCTGGCACTAAATATCTTATATACTCCATGTTTTCATACATTACCCGGAATATAATTTGCCCGACATTTGGGGTTACTGTACTCCACGTAAGCCCCTACAATTACCATTCTCCTGCACAGTGGTATTTAAAAGTTTCGACAGTGACAATTTGTTTTGCTTTGCCATCGTACGAGAGCATGACGATGCTGACGAAATGGTGAAATGTGAAATTTGAGATTGTCGTGCATAAAGCCTGAACTGGCGGACGATGGTGGAAACTGTGCTTGAAATTTTCTTTACTTTTTGATGCGTGCAAGATCGGCCAACATGTTACGACCACGTGGCTTTGTCACTATCGCCATATCGGATAAAAGGATAGCTGGAACTCTAGGTAATAAAAAATTGGAATGCCTCCGGCCGACTATATGGGCAAGTCCGCGGCACACCAAGAAGCGGCAATAATATTAACCCTAGTCCTGTCAGCCAGTTATACGCTGGTCGAAGTGTGAGTGCCAGGCTGTCAAGCAGAGTTGAACTGTTGAAAATGGGCTCAAAAAACGGTGACTGTCTGATCGTTGGAATTGATAAATAAATTGAAATAATGGATGGTATTTGATGCACGATACATCAATTTGAAACCCTGAACATACACTCAGAACATATTTGGCATTTTACAGCTTCAGAAATATATAGGAATCGTAATTCAGCAAAAATAGTGTACCGTAACACTCACGTAAGGAATTTTATCACGTTCAGAATACTACAGATGGACGGTCTGTTTTGCTTCATCTCGACTTAATAACTCGTCTAAATTCTTATAGATGCCGCAGTATGTATTCCTGATTACTCGTAGCACAACGATTATTGAATATTTATTTAACATTCCAAGTAAATTTGTAAAAATCCTTTTGTTTTACGCAAGTGTGGCTTCCCTCAGCGAGACCAAGCGCCATTCTGAGTCCGTCGAAATCGGCCACAGCGCATGCGTAACTTTATGTTAATGACCAGCTGGAGCAGTTTGACCAATCAGGAAGTCAGGTTACGTCAGGTGATCAACATTTTCGCGGGTTATTGAAGTTGAATGGAAAGGATTCGAAACACATGACCATTTTCACCCAATAAAATCGACGCATTTTTACTACGTGACACGAAAAAAGTTGTGAAAGAATGAAAGCAGAGTTGTTGCCCTTCAATTTGACATCTTTAACGTGGGGAGGGCCTCACGGGTTTTCGTTGCAGAAGCTTGTAAACAAGGTGCGTTTTTACACGTTTCAACAAACTTTTCTGAATAAATGACGCTCTGTTTTACATTTGTGGACGATCATCACATAACTAAGCGTCTTTTTTAGTAATAAAAAGAGAACTCATGTGAAATGATTAATGAAATAATACGTTTGTAGTTGGAGTAAGCCGTGTCTGGTTCTTTTTTTCCACACGTGGCTCTAAATTGTTTCGAAAAACGATCAAACGTCCGATGGTTTCTCCGAATGTATATATCCGGAGTCGACACTGGGAACTTGACAGTCGAGCAACGTGTATATACGGAGTTGACAGGACAAGGGTTAAGCTGTCGTTGGATGTGCTGAACATTCTGGAGCCGGCAGACAAAATCTTTACCAGAAGGAGTTAGGAAAATCAGAGTTTTTATTCATTCTTGTTTGCAAAGAAGCCAAGGCAAAACTTAAAATATTGTTTGTTTGATTAACCCTACAGGCCCCCACCTATAACTTTAGTTTTTTTTATTTTACCTTTTTTTTTAATTCATCTAAGAAATATAGGGTATTCCTGAAACTATCTTATATTGAACTGATATCTGTTCACAAGGAAAACTCAAATCCACACAAATGGTAATATTTTCTCTGTTTCACACATCTCATGTCTCTACTCCCATGAAGCAATATTGTCACCAGGTATGTGATCATGAAAAAGTTCAATTGAAAACTAAAATTAAAATAATAAAACTAAAAATCGACCTACCAACGCATGGTTTGTAGCAAGGTTATGTTACCCCAAACAAAAAACTTTTTAGTTCATCTGTATTTTATGAACTTCTGATATGACAAAAATGAATGCATCAAATTGTAGTAGAAAATCTGTGAATTCCAGCAAACATCCTGGGCAAGTCATTTAAATATCGTAGTGAAAACTAGATCTACTGCAAAAAAAAATTGCCGTGGTGAAGCCCTTTTTTGCCGTGGCAAATTGATTTCTCCTCGGCAATTTTTTTGCCGTGGAGAATTTTCCTAATTGTGAGGGCTGAAGTGCCCCTCGTTACACAATTATTTCTGCATTTCAAAATAGCTTTAATATACATCACCTACAAACAACCATGACAACAGATGAATCAATCATAATCTACACACCAATTGTGTGTAGGGTGACCTCTTCCACAAGTAGCTACATCATTCCACTTAATAGGGCTGTTCTTTTGATCAAATATATAGGTCAAGCACCAGTATCCCACCAATAATATACCAAGGCTATGTCTGTGTGTCTACATGTATTTGTGACAGTGTGCATGATTGCTTCCATCACGCACTCGCATTGTTACCATATTGTTACCATATTTATATGCAGACTATATCAATGGGGTGGGTCCCCCTGCACCACAATGTATTTGTTAAGGCTAAGCATTGCCCCAACTGATAAATCCATATATTCTCACAGGGGTTGAAATTTACACGTATCTACCGGTCTCTGACAGGTAATTTTTGAAGGAGACTGAAATAAAGTACCTGTCTCCAGTGATGGGTAGCCTATATTTTTTTGGTATTCAAAATATATCTTTGACAAAATTCAATCGAAACAGCCACTAATTAGTGCATGGAAACAAGGTGTCATTGGTTGGTAGCAACATGTAGCTTTGTCATTAATCTTGAATTGACAATTTCAACGATCATGACGATCGCATGTTCAGGTATTTCTTAAAGGTGACAGATGAAATTTTTAGTCACCTGTTTCATGTGATAGGTAAATTATTTTGAACATTTCGACCCCTGTCCTCAAGGCTAACCTAACAACATAAATGATGAATTCGGGACCCCAGGGTATGGATCTCCACCCCAAGCTGTGCCCCACAATTGTGTTGCCATCACTCCAACTTTTGAGGATTGCAATCTTAACTTTATAAGCTTTACATCTCGGGGTATGAAATTTTATTGATTTGTCAGACATGTCTGTTAAAAAATCGAAATGTCCGGTAAAAATGGTTTGTCCTTCGGACGATCGTCTGATGCAGTTTATCAGCCCCGAATCACTAGAAAATGTTGCTATTGCTATGATATGGCTAGATGATTTGGCCACAAAAGAAATATCTTCTGTTTTGTCACCATATTCCAACTTCAATATTTTGTACATTAACAACAATCTGAACCTTCTCTGTTTTTACAGTTCATTACCCAGTCATAACACGGACGAGATTGATGAAGACATTAACTCAGTTAAGACCTGGATAGACAAGGAAAAAGACGAACTCTGAGATTTCTTTTAATGTCCAAGAACTCCAATCTTTTGTTCAATTCATCACTGTATCATATAGCTTATTTTGTGTCCAGTGCATAATTTCACATACATTAATCTCTCTAATAATTCGCACATATTAAAACACTCTTTAGAAGCCAATTCCAGAAAATATTCTATCAATAATCAGCTCTGAGTGTTCAGAACAGTTCACAATTGGTCTATTGTACAAGATGTTAGTAAAAAAAAAATAGCCATCAGTCTAATTTTTTAATTCAAAAGAGTAATTAGCTGGTCTAAAAGTGTTTGAATTATTAGAGAGATTACCAAATTCTTGACTCTCCTGTCCCTAGTATCACTGCAACTGGAAACTAAAGAATATTTAAGCTTTTTACCTTATTTTTGCTCCTTACAATTTCTTAGTGACAGCATTTACCATTGTTTTGGTAAATGAACAGTATTAGCAAAATAGATTGAGAAAATTAACATCATATCTGATCAATCATGATTAAATTATCGAAATCAATTTTTAAGTTAAATTTTCTGACCAATCAAAATATCACGTGAAAGTCATCTTCATTTTATCCAGCCAATTTCTACGTTCCCACTTCGAACTTCCCTTGATATATCTGGACCCCTTCAATATTGAAATAACTTATAGACACGAGACGTCACTGACCTCGAAAACATTTGAAATTCGAAATGGGCCGCACAAGAGCGTTATTGATTGGCCTAATTAGTGGGCACCATATTAGGAGGAAGGACGCCGCTAATAGAGGATGATGTCACTCTATGTGACTTCATTCGCAATCGATGTGTACGTTCTGATTGGTTCTTCTGTCGTTAGCTGGTGAAATTTACACCTCGGATTTTGAACGCTGAAGGGGTCAGATAAATCAAGGCAGGTTCGAAGTGGGAACGTACAAATTGGCTGGATAAAATGAAGATGGTGAAAGTCAGATTCTGAATTTTTAAATTGCAGATCCTTTTGTTGTTCAATATGGTTACCCATACTCCATGCAAACTGGGGCTTTTTCATACTATCGCTTTGAAGAGGGTTGTAGTGAATTCAGGGTTCGTACACCACCTTGAAAACCTTGAAGTCTTGGAAAGGACATTTTAGAATTCAAGTGTTTGAAATGCCTTGAATATTTAGAAAATTATGCAAAAGACTTTGAAAAGGGGAATTTCTGTCCTTCTTTGTCAATTCAAATGTCAAGTTGTACTGTTCTTTGTCATCGGATGGTAGAACTAACCCCATCATAGCTAGATATTTGTGATCGTCCAAAAAGAATTTCCAAATCTATTCAAAAGATAATGTATGAATCATATTTGTAGACCAGACATTCATACTCGTGTTTAAGTAAAATAAAAGTAAGAACATTTATCTCCATCACTTCAATGACAATGGAAGTAAATATGCTTGAAAACGGGAACTATTACATTTGAAAAGACCTTGAAAACCCAAAGCTTCAAGCTGTACAGTCCCTGAAAATTCTTGTTGGAATAATCCACATCAGGTTAAAAATTGCAGAGGTAAACTTTTTTTACCACAGCATATACCTTGGCAATATGCCAAACGTTATGGCTGATTGTGTGGGCACAGGAAGTGCATTTTCTCAAAAATATTGGGGTGATCAAATTTATTAGTGTAGATGCAGTGATACAATAACAGGATCTCACCTATGTAATTTTCCCTACATTTGGGGTTTCGTGAAGATCAAAATAAAGAGTGACTGATCAAAATGTGAGGCAAAATCTGGGGTTATTCTATGTTTATGTTGTAGATGATTGAACTGTTAAACAGGTTAGAGAGAACTACCTCTCTAAAATGGAGGTAAAAAAGGTGGTTTTGCTTTACTAACTTTTCACTTATTCGTCATAATGCTCCAAAATCTTCAGGCGACTTACCTTATATATTGTTATGTCATAAGTGGTTTTCCAATGAAAGAGAGAGAGAGAGAGAATTAAGGTTTAAGATCGCGTTCAGCAATATTTCAGCTATAAATGTGTGCATAGACTAATTGTTAATACAGAACAAAACATGTCAACTATTCTTATGCAAATTAGATAGATGACAATTTGTTCTTTCAATACCATTCGATAAGGATATGTCCATGGTCGTTTATGGTGGATGACTCTTCGATATATTCTTGAATTTATTGGACAAAAACGATCGTTTTACCTCCATTTTAGAGCGGTGGTTCTCTGTAACCTTTTAAAGGCTTGGTGCATCAAGCATGTTTTGCCTCTCTTACATCTTCACAGGACACAGGCCTTGCTTTTCATCAAAATTTACGGGATTCTCGCAATCTAACTTTACAGGAATCCAAGGTAATTCCTATACAGATTGCTAAAATTTAACAGGATTCTGTTAAATTCTGGTGAATTATTTTGTGGGAGTGCTGATAGGAATCCTGGAAAAGCAAGCCCAGAGAAGTAAGAACAATTTCATGGTAGAACAATAGCCGCTTACCTGTATTACTTATATGACAGTGCTCTGCTTGTTTGTGAAAGTGAACATGAAAGGGAGCATCAAGAGTGTGTCATAAGAAATATTGGTAGGTCAGCCATCATGGGTTCATCATTAGTTTTTACCAGATTTCAGACGATTTCATGGTTAAAATAATATTAAAAAGTTACTTCAGCCACCTACATTTAAGCGAAAATGGTACAAACATATTGTATATTAAAGATACATTTTGCACTTTTCCCGACCTCTGTAAAGTATGGTTGCTTTATTCTTGTTGAGGATGATTCCGTCTTTAAAGCAACATGAGAAATAATAATATTAGATATATAATAATATTTATTTCTTTTGTAAAGTTTAGTTTGTACTCATTCTTCCAGGACCATGGATAAAAGACTACTGTTTAACATTTGTTTTGTATAATAGATGTATGTCCTATTAATTTCAAATTGCCTTTTGTATATTATTGGGTGTAAATCTTCTTAAAGACTATACATAATATAAATAGAAAGTTTTAATGCTCGTAACAGACTATATATATGTATCAGCTGAGAAATGTATTTGTGATTTAATATGGCAAATTTTCCAATTATTCAATCATACATGAATTGTTCAACCAAAAGTTTCGTGGTGATTACATTGATTCATGAAAGGATTGATACTGTTCACTTGAAGAGGCAATAAAATCATAGTAGTAGACGGCAAAATTTTGGTAGATGCTTCATGTAGGAAGCTAATATCTGAGTCTTTGTGCCACTGAAAAGGCTCAAGTCTTAGACACATTGTTGTCCCTAGACTTGGCTATTGTATGCATTGTCTCGTGATACTTACATGAAGTATGAACCAAATTTTCCTCAAACTTGACTAAACTGGAGTGTTAATAGGCTACATGTAATTGAATGATCAGAACATTTGTCATAGCCTCAGAGCTTTGTGTGTAGTATCCTACTATGTGTGTTGTGTCTGTTCAATTACTGCAACCATTCCATCATACCAAAGAGGCATTTTCGTCTATGGTTGTCGATTTATTTTTGTATTTGATGCTAATGTTTTTTTGTCGTTGCAGCATTTGAAATCTTTTTATAAGGTATTATAAGTTTCTTTGTCAAAGTTAAGGTACATTTACAAGTCAAAAGATTATGAAAATTATTAGATTATGATTACACAGTGGAACCCACTTAAATGCAAGCTGCTTAATTAAGTATTCTGGTTAATCGAATGGGTTGTTAAATGTAAAATCCATTACCAGCCTCAAACCCAGGTCTGTATAAATGACTAGTCAGGGCAACGATTTGGTGCAACACTCACAAAATATAAAATTTTGGCAAACGATCTGCTGCGAGTTGTATTGTCGGTTGTTTATAGAAGATATTATCTTTTAATGGTAGGTTTTACATGGAAGCCTTGCCCTATAGCCTGCATGATTAACACCACTAAGTGTCTTTGTATGAACAAATTAAGCATCAGATCCTATGTTTAGTAGACAGCCATGGTCCGTAAAGATTTTTTTGTCTCGCGGATCTTCTCTTTCTTCTTTGGGAATCCATGTTCATCGAACAACTCCCGGAGTAGCTCTCCGAGTATTTTTGGTATCCGTTTTGTGAACATTCCTGTTTGACCCCCTGTGTATCAGACAAAATATATAAACAAAAATGTATTGCATACATGTACATGTATGTTTCATTCTATATAGTTCTCGAGAAGATAATCCTCTTCTGAAGGCGTTTTGCTTAACTAGAAAGTATCAATTATATGACTTGTTAATGAGCTATGAACATAATATTGATGGAAATGCGGTGTAACTGTCCCATGTTAGCTGTTGATAGAGTAGCTCACTGATGTATGACCGAACTTCTATTTGTACTTGAATAACAAATCTAGACAAATCATTTTCTATCAACTGATTTAGTTGGAGCATCCACCTGAACAGAAAGCTAATAAGTTATCTGTCTAATCGAATTACAAAACCTCACGTTTTATATATATGCCCACCAAAAGGTGGACGTATTATGTCATGGCGATCTCCGTCCATTCCTGTCCGGTCTAGGCGTGGAAAATGACCAAATGTTCAGTTTAAGATGTGATCTCGCCAGTTATAGATTGAGCATTCAGTCAATGTGTCATTCGGTTATACCTTGGCATGAAGAAGGAAGAAATACCCAAATGATTGGTCACTGATTTCCCAAACAAGGCAATGCTGTATTTTGGAAGAGCTAATTATACTAAGAATCTGTTGTGTGGGCGTATATTGAAGCTAATTTTGGTTCTTGTTGGTGGTTTGTATGATTCGAAGATGTAAAAATTCTTTCCAGACCTTGATAATATTCACAGAATGTTAAACGTTGGTTCATACAATTTTAGCATGTGGCTTGTCTGTATATGTTTGTGTGATGAATAAAAGAATATCTAATATTTATTACTGTTTATTAAACATAATTTCTCTGATATCCAACTTTGTAAGTTCCTGGGGTGCAAAAACAGCGAAAAAACATAAGCATTTGTTATTTCTTTCTCTACCCTAGGCATGCTAGGATTTGGTAGATGCTTCTTTGTTGTCAACGTGGTATAATCCATGCATGGGACTATTGGTTCTCACAGCAACATAACAGAAAATGTCCATATGACGACATTCACATGATGGAAGCCTCACTTTTGCAGCTATAAATTCAGAATGGCTACAGATTCTTCTCAAATTAGGTATTCAGTTACCTTGCAGCAAGACATCGCATTTGAATTGTATTTTGTCCACATGTGCAAATAGGTGGCGCCACCTGGGGACTAACTTCAAATTTTTTTTATTCTAGACAAAAAAATCAGTGACTAAACCTATGCTTTTCGAATTTAATCTGTGCGTACTTTGTCACTAGAGTCGCTTTGAGTGGCTTCGTCCACGTATCCCCATGCAAATTTGTTTGCAGGCAATAAAATTGGAATGCGACTCGATGGATTATTTTTAAATTTGGTATGTGTATTCCTTGCAACCAGAGTCGCTTGTGGTTGTGTTTCGTTCTATTTTGTGCCCATTGGTGGTGCCATCTGGGGGCCAACCTGAAATTGTGTCTGAAAAGTGAAATCAAAAACGACTCGAGCATTTTTTTTTCACATTTGGTATGTGCGTAGTTTGCCACTAGTGTGGCTTTGGATTATGTTTCATCGACATATGCCCATATTCCTGACGAAATGAGACTGAGATTTTAAGGTAATTTACCATAATTAACATACCGTGGTTGGCAATGAAATACCTGTTATTTGTCCATGAATCTTGCAACCATTGCCAATCCATGGTCGACCATTGCTGACAATTGGTGACCATGGCTCAGAAGACCAGACCCTGGTTGACCGTTTTCAACCATAGTCAATCTTAACTAGTGATATCCGCCTTGTGGAACGCTCTTCAAAAGGCGATAGAAAAAATTAAACCCGGGTGCAGATGACAAAAGACTGGAAGATTCTCCTCTCTGTTAAACTCGGCAATTTTCAACATTAACATAGAGACCCGACTCCTCTGAATGATTGATAATCATGGTAGATGCTAAGCTCAAACTTTATGGGGATGTTTGCATGTCAGAACTGGAGATGTATTGGAGCTTAAGAGTTCATATTGCAATGCATCTGTAACTGGTTCTTTTTTCAGCATCCAGTTCCTTCTTGAACTGCAGTGTTGTAGTAAACATATAATGTTGACCAAGTTTTGAATTCTTTAATGAAATTTACCTGAGATTTTTCGATAATTTCATAATATATATACAATATCCGTTTGAACCATATGGGTGTGTTGTTATAGTTTACTGAATATAGCCACCGAAAATTCATCCACGTGTTGAGAAATCATCTTCTGTATGTTGTAAAATTAGACAATGCAGGATTTATGGATTAAAGACATTGCTCACGACAGGTAACTGACTGTAAGAGATAATATAATGTGTTTAATATGGTTTTGGCATTGATTGACCATGGATTATGGACATGGTCAAACATGGTAGTTCATGGTCTTTAACCAGGGTCTTTTCGATTCATGGCAATTGAGATGGTGCCATTTAACAACACATTTTCCATGATAGTTTATGGTGTGGTTTTTGTGATGTGTTTAGAAATGCAGTCAGAATATTGGACTGTGGGGTTTTATGGCTCACCAATTTCCAGTGTACGAGTTGTCACAGCGAAACAGCTCACCAATTACCAATATAAAGTTGTCAGAGCATTTCCATCATAGCTCTCTAGATTTGTATCTGATACCGCTTATGCCGGTGCTAGGGGCCGTGTGGTCATATCATCCAAGTTGCCACATGAACAGGTACAATAAAAGCGTACCTGAGATACAATACATATCACGAATCGTTAGATTCTTGGTATGTGCTTTAGAATAGGTTAACCGGAAGACTATATTGTGAAGTCCTGTGGCTCTGTCAGTATGTCGGCACCTCTTCTCATTTCCCTTATATGTGTTGTAATTCTTGTCAGTACGTCGCAGTAGGCTATTCTCATCTGTATATGGTGAGATTCTGCTGGTGGACGTGTTATCCCTGAGGCTTGTTGTTGGCGTTGTGGGAAGTTGATGCTGGGTCGACATCGGGCCTTACAGACTAGTCTTTTGTGTTAAATGCCGTCATTTTCATCTGACGACGATACAGCTCACCAATCCCAGTGTACGAGTTGTCACAGAGACACAGCTCACCAATTACCAATTTACAAGTTGTCAGAGCATTTCCATCATAGCTCTCTAGATTTGTATCTTATTCCGCTTGTGCCGGTGCTTGGGGCCGTGTGATCATGTCATCCAAGTTGCCACATGAATAGGTACAATAAAAGCGTATCTGAGATACAACACATATCACGAATCGTTAGATTCTTGGCATGTGCTTTAGAATAGGTTAACCAGAAGACTATACTGTGAAGTCATGTGGCTCTGTCAGTATGTCGGCACCCCTTCCCACTTCCCTTATATGCGTTGTAATTTTTACCTGTATTTGGTGAAATTCTGCTGGTGGACGTTTCGTCCCCGAGGCCCGCTCCCTGTACAGACCTTTATATGTTGGCATTGTGGGAAGTTGATGCTGGGTCGACATCGGGCCTTACAGACTAGTCTTTTGTGTTAAATGCCGTCATTTTCATCTGACGACGATACAGCTCACCAATCTCCAGTGTACGAGTTGTCACAGAGACAGAGCTCACCACTTACGAATATACGAGTTGTCGGAGCATTTCCATCATAGCTCTAAATTTGTATCTAATACCGCTTATGCCGGTGCTAGGGGCCGTGTGGTCATGTCATCCAAGTTGCCACATGAACAGGTACAATAAAAGCGTACCTCAGATACAACACACATCACGAATCGTTAGATTCTTGGCATGTGCTTTAGAATAGGTTAACCAGAAGACTACATTGTGAAGTCATGTGGCTCTGTCAGTATGTCGGCACCTCTTCCCACTTCCCTTATATGCGTTGTAATTGTAGTTTGTGACTACATAACATTGTGAAGAATGAAGCGCTTGGTCGGCGTCTGGCCTCACAGACTTGTGCTGAATAAGGCCGTTTCTGCTATCTAACGGTCACACAGTTCATCACCTTCTATCAGATGGCTAGATAGGGATATTACATCATTGCTCTTGGATATTTGTATCTAATATCACTCAAGAAGGTGCGAGAGACCGTGTGAGGATGCCATTCAAAATGTCTACGTGAACAGCTACAATAAAAGCGTGGCTGAGATACAAATCATTACTGGAATCATTTTTGGTTCGTGTGATGTATTTAGATATGCAGTCAGAATACTGTGAGGTGATATGACTTCTTGTCATTACGTCGGCATATTTTCCACTAGCTGTATTTGTTGCGTTTAATTGCCATTTCGTCGGGGACTGGTGTTTCCAGGCAATAAACTGTCTCAATAGATTCTTTTAAAATTTGGTACATGTATATCTTTTCACGAGAGTTCTTTTTGGGTTGTCTTTCGTCCACATAAGCCCATATAGATGGTGCCACCTACTCCCACCCCAAGTTTCCAGACAATCAAATCAGACGACTCTGGATTCTTTCCACATTTGGTATGTGGATACCTTGCCATAAGATGTCGCTTTGGATTGTGTTTCGTCCATATGCCATCGGTGCATAGGTGCCATCACTTGTGGGGGGGGGGGGAGATGCAAGTCGACATTTCGTTTCTAAACAATAAGACCATACGTTTTTAATCCGAGCGACTGAACCGATCATTTTCAGAATTTGTATGTGGTTACCTTGCCTCAAAATATTGCGTTAGTAATACATTATTAATGGCATAAGTAATGACGAAGTTATGAGGTGTCAATTGCAACAAAATATTCATTAAAAATAATACGGTCTGTTCACATCAGTGTGGGATGGCAACTCAGAATTTGCATTGCCACTGCTACATTGATGTGACTGGACAATTATGACATTTTCAAAGAGCAGTTTTCGTTCCCGTTGAATATTGAGCCATTAAAGGATTGGACATTATTAATTTACGCAACGCTGCACCAAACTATTTTAAGTTCAAAGAACCACATTGACTTTCATATAAGTATACTAAATCTATAGCCACCAAAATATCCAATTACTCTAATGCTGTCAAGGAGTTTGACTGGAACTTATACACGTCGGGAGGTTATAGTTGTGATTGTGAATCGTCGAACTTGATCTATACACCATGCAAACATATTATGACTGGTAACCTTGATATAGTGAGTGTTAAGGACCTAAAAACACTCCTGATGAAAGAACCTAAATACAGAGAGCTGAGAAGAATAAATCTGAAGGCCGACAAGAAGATAGTCCTGTCTGAATTGGAACAGTACGTTATTGATTGGTCTAATCGAGAAAAAGTTGAACCTACAGTAATCGCTGATATAATATTCACATATAAATATTACTATTACCAGCTGCTGGTTAAGGAATTGAGTGTGAACATATCATCAAATACGTCTACTTACTCCCAAATTGCATACACTCTGAAAGATTATCTCACAATCACAAAACGTTTCTCAAGGAAAGAGGTATTTGCCCAATCATGACGACATACCAAAAGTATACTGGACTCTCAAAATGCATAAATCACCATACAAAGCTAGATTCATAGCTGGTTCTACAAGCTGTACCACCAAGCTTCTTTCAACCCTGTTGACAAGGGTCCCTCAGGAGGAAAAAGCATTTTGGGAAAGGTATTGCACCACTATTTCTAAAACTCTGGCGTTGAATGTATGTGGATATTGAAAAACTCAACGGAAGAACTTGATGCTAAAGGTCACATACCGTACAGACATGTATCCACATGGGATTTCTCGACTCTCTATACTACAATCCCTCATCAGGACCTTATTGACCGTCTAAGTTCATTAACAGTATCTGTGTTCAAGAAAACTGATCGCAGATATATTAATGTCAGAAGCGATACAGCATTCTTCAGCTCTACTACATACATGGAATATCATTCAAGGGATGTTTCTTTGTTTATAGAGTTGCTTGAATTTCTCATTAAAAATATCTATGTGAAATTTGGCAACAATATATCAACAGCATATAGCTATTCCAATGGGTACAAATTGTGCACCCCTGTTGACTGACCTATATCTCTGAATATGACTAAATGCAGGCGCTTTTAAAAACCGATCAATTCAAAGCCCGTTCCTTCTCATTCACCAAACGCTATATAGACGATCTTCTCGCTGTGGATAATCGCTATATAAATGACGCAGTGTAGGATAAATATCCATGTTCACTGAATTTGAAGGAAACTACAGATAACCCTACCGAGACATCATATTTAGACAAAAATCTATAAAAATGAAGGGGGCCTTCTCTCTCGTCGACTTTATGATAATAGAGATCATTGCAATTTCGACATCATAAATTATCCCTTTCAGGACAGTAATATTCCAGTTGGACCTGCATATGGCGTATAGTAGCATTTGCTAGATCCTGTGTTAAATGTGACGATTTTAATCAACGTCACGAAACACTTTTGCAGAAACTTATAAAACAGGGCTATACCACCAAGCGCCTTCATTCAAAGTTTCTTAAATTTGGCGATACATATCGTATGCTGATAGCAAAATACGAGCGCAGCGTGCAAGATCTATGGCGTTACGTGTCTAATTCCGCTTAACCCGGGGCTAGGGGCCGTATGAACCCCAAGATCTTCATGGTGCTCATATGAACTGTCAGAATCAAAGCGTGACTTAGATGCATCATTCTCTGGGTAACGACTTTACAACGAATATCATATGGATTAAGAATACTGATCAGCGATACGGATTTGATATTTTGGGATTATCATGATGTCTTGCCGGCATCATTGAAAACTGTTGACTGCTTCTCTCTTGCAGGAAACTAGCCTATGTTTATGTATACTATGATTGTCTTTTTGAATTTGGTGCTAGTACTGTTATATGGAATATGGAAAAGGTCTTTGGATTGTGGAAGCGGGTATTCGTTAATGGGAGCCGGCTGAATTATGAATGACGGGCCACACGCTTGTAATAATTACTTTGTTGTCACATTGATGTGTACGAAGCTTCTTCTTTCAACATATTCTGCCTTCACATATGAATTCAAAATTACTACACACAAAATTTATCACATATATCCCAACTTTGCAGACAACCATACACGATGCATTCAATCTTTTAGTATGAACCACAGAGGCAATTACAGTCTGATATTGAGGGGTTTAATAGCAATACACGTTGATGATAGAAACGGGATAGAAAATCCACACTAGGTCAATGGGATCAAGTGTGGCAATCGCCTCAATTTACCTTAGTCTTTACATCTCGGATAACATCGTGAAAATTTGTCAATGCCGAAAGATAAGCTTTCACATGTTGCATTATGTAACTATGCATTTGAAGTCAATTTGTCTCCGAAAGTGGTTGCATTGTTAGACCTGCACATTGCTTTTCGAAAGTTATAGAAGCCGTTACACGTAGTGCTTTTCATATGCCCGTTATTAGATGAGTGTAGAGATGTGGATTGTGATGACAAAGAAGCCTATCGATTTTTACCACTCAGTCGAATCTTGGTCCGCTCTTCGTCTGTTCATCTTGCTCTTTAACAAAATATCTCTGGAGGATTACAGCCAAGCTTTCTAAATTCATACAGCAAATGCAGATGGTTAAGGGGCAGAAGCCTGTGAAGATGACTGACCTTGACCTATTTTATCTAGGTCAAATTTAAGTGTTGGCGATAACTTTTGAAAGACATCTAGAATCCCCAAATTCATATGACATACATACGTAAATGGCGATTGACCAGAGGTGTTTCTACTTTGACTGACCTTGACCTATTTTATTAATGTTAAATTCTAGTTATTTCAGTGTCTGGGGGGATCATGTCTCGGCTTTTCAAATTACCATAAAGGTCAAATTTTCCTTAACACAATATGTTTTTAAGGGTTATAGTTAGGCCTGCACGGGCGTATATTGAATCCCATAAGGCTCTTGTTTCGAATTGATACTGTTCCATACATATTCTTGAGACATGCACTTTTCATACATATCACATACAAATATTAATTTGGGCTGATTTCATGTTGAAAATTTTCCATGAAATAGTTGAATCTATCACATTGAGCATATACAGCTGTCGCCGAGCCTTTAAGGCTCTATCTGGTGTCCAACCTATCTCTTGTTGGTCCAAGGCTCTAATCACAAATGAACAGCAATAAAAGTAGTGTAAATATGCCAGTCCAGCATTAGATGAGCAAGTAGTATCGTGCATGTGACGTAATCACAGAAAAAAACGTGATCACCGAAAGTTATGTGATTACGTCGGACTTTAACTATTTAAAAGTTCACAGAACCTCCTTGCATTTCATATAAGTATACTAAATCTATAGCCACCAAAATATTCAATTACTCTAATGCTGTCGAGGAGTTTGACTGGAACTTATACACGTCGGGGGGCTATAGTTGTGATTGTGAATCGTCGAACTTTATCTATACACCATGCAAACATGTTGTGACTGGTGACCTTGATGTGGTGAGTGAGAAGGACCTAAGATTACTACTGATGAAGGGACCTAAATATAGAGAGCCGAGAAATATAAATCTGAAGGCCGACCAGAAGATAGTCCTGTCTGCTTTGGAACAGTACGTTATTGATTGGTCTAAGCGAGAAAAGGTTGAACCTACAGTACTCGATGATTGGCTGGACCTCACCAAGAGCAAGGTCGTTGAAACAATCCGCCATACTGACAGAAGTACCCTTCCCCAAGCAAAACAAGTGCTGAGAAGCCCTAATTCGCAAGAAGTGCTAGCAACTCTCCAGAGTAAATTCGTCATAGTCCCAGCAGACAAAGCTCCAAATAATATAATATTCATATGTAAATATTACTATTACCAGGTGCTGGTTGAAGAATTGAGTGTAAATATATCGTCATCAAATACGTCTACTTACTCTCAAACTGCATTTACTCTGGAAGATTTATTTAACAATCACAACACGTTTCTCGAGGAAAGAGGTTTTTGTCTTCCAACCAAACATAACGATATACCAAAAGTATACTGGACTCCCAAAATGCATAAATCACCATACAAAGCTAGATTCATAGCTGGTTCTAGAAGCTGCACCACCAAGCTTCTTTCAACCCTCTTGACGACTGACCTTCAGCAGGTAAAAGCATTTTGGGAAAGGTATTGCACCACTATTTCTAAAAACTCTGGCGTTGAATGTATGTGGATATTGAAAAACTCAAAATGTCTTACGGAAGAACTTGATGCTAAAGGTCACATACCGTATAGACATGTATCCACATGGGATTTCTCGACTCTCTATACCACAATCCCTCATCAGGACCTTATTGCCCGTCTAAGTTCATTAATAGTATCTGTGTTCAGGAAAACTGATCGTAGATATATTAATGTCGGAAACCATAAAGCATTCTTTAGCTCTACTACATACAAGAGATATCATTCATGGGATGTTTCTTTGTTTATAGAGTTGCTTGAATTTCTCATTAAAAATATCTATGTGAAATTTGGCAACACAATATATCAACAGCATATGGGTATTTCGATGGATACTAATTGTGCACCCCTATTGGCTGACCTATATCTGTTCTCTTATGAATATGACTATATGCAGGCGCTTTGAAAAACCGATCCATCCAAAGCCGGTTCCTTCTCATTCACCAAACGCTATATAGACGACCTTCTCGCTGTGGATAATCGCTATATAAATGACGCAGTGAAGGATATATATCCACTCTCACTGGATTTGAAGGAAACTACAGATAACCCTACAGGCACATCGTATTTAGATCTATATCTCTATAAAAATGAAACGGGCCTTTTCTCTCATCGACTGTACGACAAAAGAGATGATTACAATTTCGACATCGTAAACTATCCTTTTCTGGACAGTAATATTCCAGTGGACCTGCATATGGCGTATACATATCACGCCTAGTAGCATTTGCTAGATCCTGTGTTAAATGTGACGATTTTAATAACGTCATAAAACATTGTTGCAGAAACTTATAAAACAGGGGTACACCACCAAGCGCCTCCACTCAAAGTTTCTCAAATTTGGCGATACATATCGCATGCTGATAGCAAAATACGAGCGTAGCGTGCAAGATCTATGGCGTTACGTTTCGTAACTTGTGTCTAATTCCGCTTAACCCGGGGCTAGGGGCCGTATGAACCCACGTACTTCAAGATCCTCATGGTACTCATATGAACAGTCACAATCAAAGCGTGACTGAGATACATCATTCTTTGGATGACGACTTTGCAACGAATATTATGGATTAAGAATACTGATCAGCGATACGGATTTGATATTTTTGGAACATCATGATGTTTTGCCGGCATCATTGAAAACTGTTGACCTCTTCTCTCTTGTAGGAAACAAGCCTATGTTTATGTATACTATGATTGTCTTTTTGAATTTGGTGGTAATACTGTTATATGGAATATGGAATAGGTCTTTGGATTATGGACGCGGATATTCTCTAATGGACGACGGCTGAATTATGAATGACGGATCTGACGCTTGTAATTTACAGGATAGTTTTTCTAGGTTTCTTGCATTTACCAGGTTACCCCATGTTAAGGCGTTTACTCCATCAGACACCAGATGAGTTGTTGAGCTGATCTGTCATTACAGCTCCCGAGCTAGCGTATCTAATTCCGCTTAAGCCGGTGCTAGGGGCCGTGTGGATACGCCATAGTCTCCACATGAACAGCTCCAATAAAAACGCGGCTGTGATACTGAGGCTACGTCCAAGAATCCACCGTATTCTCGGGTCTGAATGTTAGGTATCGACGAATACTTTCGTGTATAGTCATATGGTTGCTTTTTAGTCACCAGACGTCAATTTTTCCCACCTCTTGCATATCGTTCCAATCACCAGAAATCACGTAATCAACAGGAGTGACTTAATGTTCGGAAGTGACGTATGGAAGTGACGTGATCAACGAGTGACGTCATATGGTCAAAGATATATATAAAATATCAAGATCAAACATAAAGAACACGGGAGCAGGTTAGGTGCAGTGAGATATAAGAAGGTTGCGGGGAGCAATGTGAAAAGTACAGAGGATGGGAACAGAGAAGAATGAGATATGTGCAGTGTTTTGGGTACAGAAGAAGTGGAATAAGACGTCTCCGACATGACATGTGCAAGTGCAATGGAGCATGGAATAATGATGTTACCGGATAAGACTACCCGAGGGTTTACCCGCGGGTTTAACCGTGGGTAAGGTAGGTCAACCCGCCGGTAAGGCCGAAAAATCCGCGAAAAAGATGGTGGGTATGGCGAGTAAACTCAGGGGTAAGATGACCGATAAGGCGGATAAATGATGGTGGGTAAGGCGATGTTCGTCATCTTTACAACGGATCAGAATCAAGTACGAAACCACAATGTTTGAATTTCATCACGTGATACTTCGAATATATTGATCCGGGGAAATCTATTGACCCTTGTTGTTTAAACAAAGAGACACCCTCTCAAAGTTCGCACTTAAAGTTGAAGGACTCGACCAATCAGAATCACGTATACGACTACCATGTTTTAGCACGTGAAAGATCAACACAAAGGATTCAACCATTTCACGTCAATCGTCATGTCAGTGCGTACAATCACGCATTTACACCTCCTCGTATTTAAGAAATAATGCTTTCATAGGCGTGCTCAAAGGTTGTTTTACGCACGGTTAGTATGGGAAAGTTTATATTTTAGGGCAGGGGCAAAGCCCGCGCCCTAAATTTTATATAATTTCCCTTTCTAACCGCGCGTAAAATAACCATTGAGCACGCCTATGAAAGCATTATTTCTATTCTATTGCACTACCCAAATTGATTATCAACAAAGATTATAATGAAAGGTTGAAAACATATGTTAAACTTTGACAATCTTTCTCCCCTTTCTTGAAAAAAACTCAAGTGATGCGCCCGTCTCGGTTGGCATCGTGCCAATATCAGTGGACGAGCTTATGTAGTTTCTCAAATGGGGAGTGATACTGTCAGCTGTGTGGAAATTACGTGGATATATGTCTACCTGTAGCACGAAGAAAACAGTTTCAAATTTCATCTTGTAATTTATTTGTTTTATTCGATTGTTACTTGTATGAAAGCAGACTTGTGAAATAGAATCTCCCAATGAACACCTCCACTTGACGGGTGTTGATTTCACATAACCGTGCTAAAACGTGTAATAAATGCACGGTTAGCTCGATGTTATTGACACAAGTGTTATATGTGAAAGAAACTTATACAGAATGGGATCAACGCTATAATCCCGCACACTAATGAGGCGACTGACATACAACAACCACACTCCATTGAAGATTGGGATTTATACCTCGAGAAACATAACGCTCGGATAATCATCTAGGTAAGCATGGTATTCAGTCAGGAGTGAAAGACCGAGAACGAAAATCATCCACGACGAGGATACCTATTTATAGGATAGTGACTACTTAAGGATATAACTGTTGGAACGACGGTACATGGGAGATGCTTACAGAAGTCCTGAATTCGTTAGCAGTCTATGAAACGGCGACGAATTCTGTATTTGAAGATGGGATGCAACATTATTGAGGAAACTTATAAAACAGAGCTATACCATCAAGCGCCTCCACTAAAAGTTTCTCAAATTTAGCGATATATATATCGCAGGCTGATAGCAAAATACGAGCGCAGCGTGCAAGATCTATGGCGTTACGTTTCGTTTAACCCGGGGCTAGGGGCCGTATGAACCCATGTACTTCAAGATCCTCATGGTGTTCATATGAACAGTCATAATCAAAGCGTGACTGAGATAAATCATTCTCTATATGACGACTTTACAACGAATATCATATGGATTAAGAATACTGATCAGTGATACGAATTTGAAATTTTTGGAACATCATGATGTCTTGCCGGCATCATTGAAAACTGTTCATCGCTTCTCTCTTGTAGGAAAACCTATGTATTTGTATACTATGATTGTCTTGTTCAATTTGGTGCTAATGCTGTTATGTGAAATATGGAATAGATCTTTGGATTTGGACGCGGATATTCTTCAATGGACGACGACCGAATAATGAATGACGGACCAGACGCTTGTAACTTGAATGATGGACGTTTGCTGATACCACGCGGTTATACAAAGGACGTTTGACGTGTCAGCTGAGGCGAGCCATATGGGAGTATTATGAAAGTCAAATACAACGGACTCGAGACGATGGACTAGATCGCGATTAAGCCGTTCAGTTGATGTTTCCAATAGACTGCGTACGCGAATATATGTTATCTTTATATTAACCCGACAAACTATGTACGTCTCATAAAACATCGAATTACGGATAATATCTGTTAAATTAATTACTTTTTTCGCTACCATACAATTGATTTTAACATAGGCAATTTTAACCAATTCATAATATTTCATTCGATTATAATATACATTAATATAGTTCTTCATCCACGAATCACTTTAGTAGTAACCAGTGGGATTTCGAGTCACATTGGTGTCAGTGCGCATGCGCGAGAAAGTGGTGTGCGCGGGAGTGTTGTGCGCAGGTATCAGATTTTGTGGCGGTTTTGTGGCGGTGTGCGCAGGAGTTATGTATGACGTCACTTCCGGTCTGCGTGAATCGGGCGTGTGTATTCCTCCGCGGTGATGCGGTCTGGTGGTGATGCGGTCTGCCTCCGCGGACAGAAAATAGTCCTAAATTCTCCGGCATTCTCCGGCAATCTTCAGGGGCGAGAGGGGTCCCTAGTGTACCGATTGGATCGTATGAGGTATCAATGTGAAGCATTCGTGAAGGGGCATCTGATGGGGTGGGTGTGGGGTTGAAATATCGTCATTCTGCGCATGCGCGGTAGACCAAGGGTATGGAAATAGACGTTTTGGGGTCTAGGTGGGTCACTATTGGTCCGATGGAGTCGTATGCGGTATCAATATGAAGCCTATGTATACCCGCCTGGACTAGTGTCTCGGTCGTTGTCCACATTCTGCGCATGCGCAGACAGGGAATTGTGGGAAAAGGGTATGGAAATAGACGTTTTGGAGTCTGGGTGGGCCACGAGTGGGCCGATGGAGCCGAGTAAGGTATCAATGTGAAGCCTTCGTGAAGGGGCATCCGAGGGGAGGGGTGGGGCCTGGCACTGACGTCATTCTGCGCATGCGCAAGCAGGAACTGTGGGAAAATGGTATGGAAATAGACATTTTGGGGTCTAGGTGAGCCCCTAATGATCCTATGGTGTCGTATGAGGTCTTCTGTTGAAGCTCTCGTGAGGGAGCATCCGCCTGGACTAGTGTGTTGTTCGTGTTCAACATTCTGCGCATGCGCAGACAGGGAATTGTGGGAAAAGGGTATGGACATAGACGTTTTGGGGTCTAGGTAGGCCGCTAATGGTCTGATGGGGTCGAGTGAGGTATCAATGTGAAGCATTCGTGAAGCAGCATCCGACTGGGTGGATGTGACGTAACACTGACGTCATTCTGCGCATGCGCAGTAGACCAAGTATATGGAAATAGACATTTTGGCGCCGACATGGGTCACTAGTGGTCCGATGGAGTCGTATGAGGTCTTATTTTGAAGCTCTCGTGAAGCACCATCCGACTGTGCTAATGGTTCGTCCGTGTTCAAGAGTCTGCGCATGCGCAGTCTGGTCGTAGTATAGAAAGCAGGCATTTTGGGGGTGTGTGGCATTGTGTTTGACCAACCACTATGGGTCCGTGGTTGTGGTTTGGTGGTTTGGGTTGTTCGCACAGACGTCACTTCCGGTTTCACAAAAAACTACCTCCGAATACAGAAGAGTTCCAATGTTTCCTTAGACGTAGGGTCCGGATTTTCCGTCCGGGTTTTCCCCGGCCCGGACCGCCCCGGCTGCAGCGCGCGCGCGCGGGTTATCCGGAAGTGCGCGGCATCACCGGAAGTGCGCGGGTGAATTTCGAGTCAAAAGGTCAAAGGTCACATCCAGGTCAAAAGGTCAAAGGTCTCCCTTTCGGCAATGTTCGGCAACAATGTTGCGGCATCGATATACAGAGCTCGAACACAAGAAGGGGATTGTAAATTAACCTGGGAAGGATGGGCAGTTCCATTTGGACCAATCGGTCGAGAAGAAGAGCCAATGAGCGATCGATAAAAGAACAAATGGACGGGTACTAGAATTTCGCTCACGTCTGCGCCTACATCCGGGTACTAGAATGCTTTCGCCTACGTCCGCGCCTACATCCGGGTACTTCTATGTAGGTGTATAAAAGTGGGAATTTTTAGGGCTTTGCTGCATTCATTGGCCTGCTTGACCTGACCAGTCTGAGCCTGCCTGACCAGCCTGAGCCTATCTCTCGAGAGGAGCTACTTGCCTGAGCCTCACCAGCCTGAGCCTGCCTCACCGGAGCTATACCATGAGACGTGGAGAAGATTTTCCAGGGGATCCAGGAGCGCCTCCGGCACTGTAATCTTTGTTGTTGTTGCTCTCTTTTTGGACTAACCAATCAGAATAGTACGTATCACGGAATACACCCGTAGAGCTACGTATAGGCGCGCACGTGTGACATGGTCTATAAAACACGTCCCTTTGGATCCCACACCTTCATTTCTACGGTTGTAGAGCCATGACGGAGATCCAGCCCTATGCGACTCGCATTTTACAGCATGCCACCGTGGTTAATTCACTCACGGGTTACCGAGCAGTGGCTCGGTCCATGTTTGCAGATGGCGACGACAACGAGGGGCGACGCCAGATCCTGAAAGAGTTCACAGAAGCGGTCCTCGACAGAGTGCACACGGTGTGCCATCACTCACCACTACTGGACTATGACAGCCATCCTTGATGCTCGAGCTATGGACCACGAGCGCTCACGCCGGAACCAGCGACGGCTGGTTGGCCTCACAATAGTGACAATATTGACCCTGGCGCTGTGGCATTGACATTGACCTGACCATAAATACGAGGGTCAGACACCGTGTGCGTCATTCACCGTTCGTCATTGGGTCAACCATGTCACCAGTCCTACGAGCCATCATTCCCCTTACACCCCGGGTGGGGTTACACGTCTATGAAGATAAAGTCACCCTCGTTGAAGACCGTGGAGATGTTTGCTGGTGGCGCGCTGAGACCGTATCGAATACGGTTACGCTCCACCGTGACGGCTGGATCAAATTTAAACGGGTGTTGAGCGGTGAGCTCGAAGGAAACCTCATCCGCATAGACAATGCCATCTACGTACACCGTGGACCCTTCTTTCCACGCCTGGGCCGTTACCAAGACCCTACGCGAGGCTTCACCCTAGACCCCGATCTGTGGACAGCCTTCGAAAAAGTGGTACCTATCGTGGACCAGCTGTTTACACCGGACGAGCGGTCATCAGACGAGTTGGAGTGGGCTCGTGCCATGAGAGAAGCGGCGGCAGAACCCAATGAACAAATTTCTAGCAATGAAGCGGAGGCAGACCACGATACCATTGATTATCCGGCTAGACTCAGTCGGCCCAGTGACATGACCACCCGATCCTTTGATCTCACGGGGTTCTCCCTATAAATACGAGAGACAGTCAAATCTTGTACCATTCACGTACTGACCATGACGGAGCATATAATACTGGCGTATCTCAGCTTGACCCCCGAGGTTTTCCTGCACGTTTATGCGGATACGGTCGATATCATGGAGGAGGTGGGAGACATCTGTGATGCGGATCCTACACAACCGTGCCCGGCCCACATTCGTCTGTCCCGGGAGGGCTGGACCAAATTCAAACGGGTGTTGTCTGGTGAACTGGACGGCGACCTCATCCACTTGTGTCACGATGTGTACATCCGACGCGACCCTTTCTTTGCTCAATTGGCTCAGCTAGATGGGGGTACAGTGCACTTATCCTTCACCCTGATCTATGGTCTGCATTGGAAGATGCCGTGGTAGATGTGGATCAAGTGCTTATCAAACGGTCATCAGACGAGTTGGACTGGTCATTTACCATGGACACTGTGCTGGCAGAAGCCAAAGAACAAACTCCGGCCCAAGATATACCCGTTATAAATAAACGATAGAGCCAGGGTCCATCATCATTTGTCACCATGAAGAGCTGGGAGAAGGTGTTGGAAAACTTATACTACAGTCCAAACCCCAGGGGATACAACGTGCTCAAGTCCGAGATTGGTTAAGAAAACAAGACACCTATACCTTACATCGAGCTGCCCGTCGCCATTTTCTACGGAACCGGGTCATCGTGGGAGGAATAGATGCCCAATGGCAAGCGGATTTGGTCGATATGAGCGCCTTTGCCAAACACAACGATGGAAATCGGTATATCTTGACGTGCATCGATATCCTGTCGAAGTATGCGTGGGTGGTACCCATCCGGACGAAAACGGGGGCGAATCTCATAGCCGCGTTCAATGACATCTTCAAGACCGGGTGCAAACCCATGTATTTGCAAACCGACGAACGCACGGAATTCCTCAACAGACCGTTCCAACAGTTTCTGGAAGCCCAGAAGGTGTTTTTCTTCCATACGTACAACGAGACCAAGGCTTCCGTGGTGGAAAGGTTCAACAGGACATTCAATGCCGCATGTATAAATATTTCACCTATAAGAATACAAGGCGGTACATCGATGTTCTCCCGAAACTTGTGTGTGGTTACAATCGATCCTATCACCGGAGTATAGAGAGAGCCCCCATTACCGTGACCCAACGCAATTTTGCCCAAGTCCGGCGTGTCTTGTACCCCAGGCAATCGCAGCGAACGACGAAGGAGGTGTTCAAGGTCGGGGACCCTGTACGGATCAGTAAAGTCAAAGGTCAATTTGAGAAAAGTTACTTGCCCAACTGGAGCGATGAGCACTTCCTGATTAAACGGCGCCTACCCCGACAGCAGCGAGTCTATGAACTGGAAGATCTTCAAGGGGAACCGTTGCTAGGGACGTTTTACGAAACGTTTCTACAGATAGCACCAGTCAACCCCGTATCGAGCCCAGTCATCACCACCACCACACCCCGTGTACAAGCCACATCGAGCTCCACACCAAGTATACAGTCCACACCTACACCAAGTACACCGTCTACTACGTCTGAAAACCCACCGGATTTCATCCCTCACAGTGAACAGACAACGACGACCGACGTTGTACCCACCACCATCATCACTCACAGTGAACAGGCAACGACGACCGACGTTGTACCCACCATCACCCCAGTTCACTCGTACCAAATTTACAAGAGCGGGCTACCACGACAGCGGATACACCTTCAACCATGGACCCTCGGTGGCAGCATCCCTTCACTTGCTTCATCGCAGGACCGACGGGTTCCGGGAAAACGCACTTCGTCAGGAAGCTCCTTCAACACGCCGACAGCATGATCACCCCACCCATTGCTCGAGTCGTGTGGTGTTATGGAGAATGGCAGGCAGCGTATGCAGCAATGCCCCACATCACGTTCGTGGAAGTCCTACCTAACCTGGCCGATTTGAAACCGGACACCTTGGTGGTTCTGGACGATCTCACGGCGGAGACGGATGCGCGGGTCACCCAACTCTTTACCAAAGGCAGCCATCATCGACGGCTCAGCATCATCTACATTGTGCAGAATCTGTTCAGTAAAAACAAAGAACATCGAAAAATCAGCTTAAATGCCCACTACCTGGTGGTCTTCAAAAACCCGAGAGATACCACTCAACTGCTGCACTTGGCGAGACAGATGTATCCCGGCCGCACACCGTTTGCGTTGGAAGCCTTTAAAGATGCGACAACCCCTCAGCACGGGTATATGCTCTTCGACCTCAAGCAAGCCACCCCCGCGGGATCACCTTCGACTACGGACCGGCATCTTTCCCGGAGAGACCCACCACGTGTACATGCAAAAATAATGTAAACACACCCACAGTGGCTCCCCCAGCTGGAGTGTGTGTGTTTGATGATGGGGATAATAAAAAGAATTAATACCACAGCATGGTTGACTTTGTCTCTGTTCTCTGAGGTAGAACAAAAGGGCAGAGTTGTGGGTTCTGGCATTAGTTGTACATGATGTCTGCACGAGTACGGAAGCACGCCCCGACGCTCCGTGTATTGAAGACGGCCCCACCCGAGTTGGTGCGAACCATTGTACGCGGTGCGGACCCTGACCTTGTACGCTGTCTGTGCGAGATCGGGTACAACCTGTTAAAAGCAACGTACCACTGACTCCGGCTCAGAAGACCAAGTTGACCAAGCATAAGACAGGTCTCCGAACCCTAGTCCAGAAGCGAGTCTCTCAAACACAAAAGAAAAAGGTGTTACAGAAAGGCGCCTTTCTATACTACGGCCAGACTGCGCATGCGCAGACTCTTGAACACGGACGAACCATTAGCACAGTCGGATGGTGCTTCACGAGAGCTACAAAATAAGACCTCATACAACTCCATCGGACCACTAGTCTACTTGGTCTACTGCTCATGCGCAGAATGACGTCAGTCTTACGTCACATCCACCCAGTCGGATGCTGCTTCACGAATGCTTCACATTGATACCTCACTCGACCCCATAAGACCATTAGGGGCCTACCTAGACCCCAAAACGTCTATGTCCATATCCTTTTCCCACAATTCCCTGTCTGCGCATGCGCAGAATGTTGAACACCTCAAATATTCACTATTTCCTCTAACATTTGGTGAAAAAATAAAATCAAAATTATAAAGAGAAGTGCTTCAATATTAGGATTAGAAATTTAGTTTCCGAGGCTATGGAACAATTAAACAGATTGCCTTAGCTTGGGCTTGGCTACCATTATTTTTGTCCGTTGAATTTCCCTTTCCAAAACTCATTTCCGCAGTATTATGGTAAGCTAATTATCTATCAGTCCTACTTATTTACATTGATCTACCCCCTTCTGATCAAAACCATGCAAACATCCGTATTTTTGTTTCTAGTTATAACAGTGACACTTCACTCAGACACCCGCCATGAAGTGATCTACACAGGTGTGAACAATTCTCAGCTGAACAAGTTTTAGCAAGTTTTTTAAGTTTAAATTTAATAGTTATCCAGAATAAACAGAAATTCGAGTAGGTCCAATTAGACGATTAAAAATGTATTTGACAATAGAATTCAAGGAAAATTTTTGGATTAATTCATCAGATGTATAGCTGGACACATTTTGCCCGATTTCTAGCCTTTCATTTTTGTACAAATTCCGAGATTTAAACGTTTATTTCTCGAAAAGTATCCATGCTACGCTTTTGAAATTTGGCATGCTTGTTACTTATAAGGTGATCTAGTAAACTTATCTCACTTTTTGTAAGTTCGGATTAGTTTTTTAATTATTCTACTTTTAAGACAAACGACCGTAAAATAATACTTTTTTTCAATTTATTTTAGTAAAATAGCTGTAAAAACAAAACCAGGCAAAAATAAAATAAATGAGATAAAGTCTACTAGTTCGAATTGTCTCCTATCAAGGTATACCATCAAAGTTGAAACAAGACCAACAGTTTTCATGAAATTTCAATTAAAAAAAATGGACGCTATTGTTTTCATTTTAATTTTTTAAAATTGGGATATTTTCTACACAGTAGCAGCGTCGGTTATACAAATCATATAGTTGGAATCCCTACGATGTACGCTTTCATAAAATATATAGTTTATTACGGCTATCTTGTATATTTATTGAAACAGACGACAAATTGTCACGGGGGTGAAAACACTGCCTCTAAGGGGACAGCTATCCTTAAGGTATTAATCGTAATGGGGAAAACGTTGATGTTATTAGGGTTATAGGTAAACTTTCAAGTAGAGTTACCTCCCATAAGCATGACTACCAAAAGTTTTACGACCGCGTGATCAATTGTCATATGCTGAAAAGTGACTATTTAAAAAGAAATTATGAAGACGGTCAGTCAGCTTAGAAATCGAAGCAATATTAATTATGAGGAAGCGAACAAACAAAGCATTAATCAGAGAAAGGACATATTCGAGAAACTGAGAGATGTGGAATACGAGCTGGATAGTGACGAATCGGAAACATGAGTTATATAATTGATGAGTACTATTATCAATTGAAATACAGAATCACTTATCCACATATTCCACATCTACATCCTCATATCCACATCCTCATATCCACATCCACACACCCACATATTCCCCATCTACGAGTGAAAATTCATGAGTAAATATTACACATTCGTATATCCACATCCACATTTTCCACATCTACAGTCACATATCTACATATTTTACATCCACATTTTCCACATATTCACATCAACATGTCCACATCCACATATTCACATTTTCCACATCTACATCCATCCACATACTCCACATCTGCAGTTGAAAAATCATGAGTAATATTACACATTCACATATCCACATCCACATAACTTCATCCACATTCGCAATCTACAGACGCATAACCCCATCTACACATCAAAATCCACATAGCCACAACCATATATTATGGATATAAGTACTTAATCGCGCTCTAGTCCATCGTATGGAGTCAGTTGTGTTTGACTTTCATAATTTTTTCCCCATATGGGTCGACTCTGTTCAGGTGATGCTTTGCGACAAACGTCCTTTGCATAAGCGCATAGTATCAGCAAACGTCCAAAGTTAATGATCCCATCTTCAAATACCGAATTGATCACCATTTACTAATGAATGCACGACTTCTGTAATCATCTCTTATGTACCGTCGTCGTAATAGGGATATCCTTCAGGGTCAATATCCTCTGAATAGGTATCCTTGTAGTGGACGATTCTCCTTCTCGGTCCTTCACTCCTGATTGTATAGCATGCTAAGCAAGATGACTTTGCAAAACGATATTTTTCCGAGGTCTGAATCACAATTCCAATGCAGTTGGGTTATTTTATGTCAGTCGCCTTCTTAGCGTGCAGGATTATGGCGTTGAGCCCATTCTGTACAAGTTCCTTTTCACATGGAAAATACGAGGATGAGGTGTAAATACATGATTATATACGTCCGCATTGATATGGCGATTGGCGTGAAATGGTTGAATCCTTTTCTCTATATGTTAATCTGGCAGGTGCTACAACATGGTGGTCGTATACACGATTCTGATCGGTGGAGTACTTTAACTTTAAGAGGGTTTCCCTTTGTTTAACTTACAAGGGTCAAGGGATTTCTCCGCATCAATATATTCGAGATATGACGTGATCAAATTCCTCTCAAATAATACCTACGTCATCGAACATGGCGGTTTCGTACTTGATTGTGATTGGTTGTAAGGATGACGTACACCGCCGTACAGGCTATCTTACCCGCTGGTTTACTCGCCTTGCCCGCCATCTTACCCGCGGATTTACCCACCATACTCACCCGCGGGGTTTTTCCGCTTTACTGTGACGAGTGGGTAGACCTGCTGTAGCTAGTGACTTCACTTCTCCTTTGTACTTGCACATGTGATGTCGGAGACGCCGTATTCCACTATTAACAGAGAGCCGAGAGCAAAGAGAAATGTGAGGGGACAGGATCATGGAGCAATGGGAAATATGAAGGGATCAGAGTAGAGAGCGCAATGGAGAACGATGACCGTTGAACGATAAATGAACGGAACGAACCAGAACGGAACACAAAAACCGCCAAAAAGTTGGATAGAAGAACAAAATGGGGGCTGTACTATACAGCCATGGGGAACATGCTGAACAATAAGGAAAAGCTACTTCAAAAACATAGTATAGTAAGCTACATGCATGATTTATTAATCAACTGGTTACACAACACTTCGACACGTCATTAAAGTATTTCCACAACGTGGATGCTCTTATTCATTAACGAGAAACTAATCCATGGCCGTATATATTTAAATGTCCATATCTCTGAAACCATTGGCTTGGTTGGGTTTGCATGTTTTCATTTAATCACTAAATGGTGCTGTAGTCATGAACAAACTTTTCAGACACGATTTTTGTTCAAAAGCTTGTTTGATTTTCATGAAGTTTTGGGGTATATTGATCTTGCAGGATAGAAACAGAGCTGAGTAGGTTTTGGTGTCGTGAGCAGGTTTTGGTGTCGTGAGCAGGTTTTGGTGTCGTGAGCAGGTTTTGGTGTCGTGAGCGTTACCCAGAGGAAACGATTTTGGCTATTCAATAGGTGACTTTCGTAGAATGAATTGATCAATTTGAAAGGAGAGAATTTGCATATTGGTGCATTCCAGGTCGCTCAACATGGCTGGAGCGGTAATTTCTTTCCTTTGTGGCGCTGAAAGTTTAAATTAATATGTACAAATGTGAATTTCACAGTCAGATAGTATGTAATGGTTGGTCACATTGTATGTATTAGCTGAACATGGATATAGTTTAATACATAAATATTTAAATGGATGGCTTCGTTGTATCATTGACCAAATGTTGAACATGGTATGAAATCTGAATTAGTAGTTTAATTCTGCATACTCCACTTGATAGAGCTCGGTATCCGCTTGTATCAATAATACATACGCACGCCCTTCTAGCTATGACTTTAGTCTCTAATGTTACTACAATATTTCAATATGCACACAATAAATCATCACTGTATCCTAATAACATGTACATGGATACTGAAGGGTGTACATAATACATGTATACAAGATACAATGGATACAATATGTAGTCCAGCGGATAGGTGAAAGTATCGTGCATTTTATGATAAAAGCATGAAACTTGGCACAATTGTACTGGATGCCATGAGGAACAACTTAAAGATTGGAGGCACTCTGGATTCACCCTGTGTCAACCATGGCAGCCATTTTTCCAAGATGGCCACCAATAATATTTCAACGGAGCATAATTACTCTAAATAATATTTTATTCATATTTTGATATTACCTACCCCGACTAAATCGACCCCAAGGATTACCAAAATGGCCTTAAAATTCACTTCAAATGAACCATGTGACCTCCAGGGTCATTGTTCGACGAAAACAAACATAAAAATTGGAACCGACGGCGTATGCATTTCTTTCAATGAACAGCATGAATCACCGATTATATCATGACAATGATTTTGCGGTCATTATTCTTTGTAGAACTATAATACAAGTTTTTGTTGTTTCTAAGAATGTAACTGCAGCCATACACAAATGTTAATCGTTCTACCATCACCGCTCTCGCTCACAGCCACCGCACTTGCAGAGAGTTGTGCAGGGCAGTTGTTCAACACATCGACACCGTCCTCTGCAGCCTTTACTACAGCCACACTTGATCACAGCGCGACAGACCGTACCGGCAGGTGGCAGGTTCATCCACTTCACTTCCCACTCCGCCGAGTCGTTCTTTTGTGTGCACCCGAAATATGCTGGCTGGGAAGTTTTGGCGCCTTGATCAGGGCCTGGCACGTGTCCAGACTGGTATCCCACTCGGAGCAGGTGTTGGAGGAAGGCATCCTGTGTAGGTGGGATGTTTCCAATCTCCCTACCTTTCTGTGTGAACAGGTTCTGCCTAGCCTTGTTTACGTTGACCTCGGAGCATCCTCGGTCGTACATCACTACGACGAATCTCTCTATCGTTGGAAGAAGTTCGTTTATGCTGCTTGCTGATGGAGTCAGTGCAAGTGTACACAGTGCTGGGATGACGTCACTAAACGCGGATCACGATGATCAAGCCGTACGTTTGCCTCATCCAGCGAAACATGACGTCGTGTCACACCCGGTGAGCGCATGAAAGGCGGGCAGTGCGTCATACATGTCATCTCCTAATACCTGTGCCATAGCGGTTGTGTCCAAGTACCGGAATGATTTCCCCGTTCCGAACGCTACCATAAGACTTTCGCAACCGAGCTTATTAGCAAGGCTGACAGCGAGCACGGCGACATCTGTGTCAACGGTTCTGAGCAAGATCCTCCTGCAACCCAGCTTGGCACCGTCCGCAGCATGCAGCAGCATGCGTGTGTCAGCCTCTTCGTGTGTGGAAGGCGACAACCGATCCTCGTTGGTTGTTTCCGAGCACCGCAAGTCTTCTTCGTCAGTCATGACCACCTTTCCAGGAAACTTCTCGCTGGTCACTCGTTCACTTAGCAATCCGGAGAGTTCTGCCTTGTTCTCGTCTTCCCGCAAAAACTATGACCAGTTTCCAGGCAGCTTTTTGGGTCCTTCGACTCGTCTTCGTATGCCCTTCCCTCTGTGTTTTCATGTGGCTGCCTTGAGACTGTTGAATCTATACACATCGAAGACCACGTCAACACGGCAGACAGGACCGGAGAACTGCTTCCTTATGTAGTTCATGAACTCAGACACATAGTCATCGAACGTTTCTGACGTACCAGGCTTGATCATGTTAACGATAGCTGCACCATCGATAACGATCATGTCAGCTTCAGGTTGCAAGTTGTTGGTGGGATCAGTGGTTGAATCCAGATCTTCCAGGCACTGAAGCAGGTCAGACTTTGTACCTAGCCTCATTTTGCCGTAATCCGATAGTGACGGTGGAAATGACTGATTTTCGTGCCGAAAAAAGTCTTCTAGGTCAGCATCACGTACTTTACTGGCGATGTACAACGTTAACAAATTGCGGTCGCGTTTCAAAGACAACAGTTGCTCTTGTGTACGCGATTTTTCCTTCTCTGGATGCCGGCTGAACAGGTGCAGCTTGTTCTTCGTTATCGTCTCAGTGAGTGGAGTTGTGCGGTCCACCAGTCGGTTCTTGTTCCACTGGTCTTCGCCGAGCTGTTCTATCTTGCGGACAGAATCAGTAACTGCTGCATCTGCCACTTCTCGCGTGTCGGGAACTAGGAGATCGCCACTGGTATCAGAGAAGGGGTTGCCCATGTCGTTCATTGCCACGATGAGAGACTTGGTAGTTGGATAATTTTCGAAATTTCTTGACCAATAAAACATTAAACATTCTTTGAGATACGTGTACCTGGCTTGTCCTCATGGTGACGGAGTTGACAGGCTGCTTCCGTCCTATCCAATTCGCCGAGGAACTCGCCGACAACCCGGGCCATCTCCGGTCCAGCCACCATCCACCTCAATAGTGCAGCTGGCTTCTCGGTGAGACCGACTGCTCCCCCATCGCCTTTCACACAGGCATTGTTCGTTCGTGGCTTTCGTCAAAAGGCATCCTGGAGAATGGACGGCGTGTCTTGTGGACGGTGAACTTGCCCACGCAGAACTCCGCAAATACACATGGTTGTTTATCACGCAGTGTCACCATTTCCCGTAGGTGAACGGCTACAGCACGTGCATAGTTGTAGTGGTTAAGCGCGTGGAAGAGCCATTCCAGCCTCGGGAGGGCATCCACGTACAATAGGAAGTTGCCTTCGTGGATCGCTCTGTCCCAGGTCATCACTTCCAACTCAATCTTCAGAACAAGCTGCCAGAAATGAAACTGAGGACTTTGCTCTGCCTTCAGTTTGCACCATTCTTCAAAATGTACTGGAGCACTTTCTTGTTGGGACATCTGGTAGTCGGCATAAGATTGCTGCTGAAGCTTGTACAGCGCACAAGCGGTCACCTGATGTGCACGGGCGGTTCTCTTGATATGCGCCGCTTTCAGAAAAGAGTAAGCAGTTCCAGATGTGGCTATGTCGGCTTGCACAAGTGCCGACGTCCAGCCGCTACCGTCAAGAAAATCACCAAGTGCTTTGAACAAGGTCATCTTGATATGTAGCCCACCCAACATGACCACAAATGATTTCCTTGGCGAGCCTGAACAACGGCTGATCACATACAATCACAGGAATTTGTCCAGGATTTAGAACTGCTACAGTCCTTTTCACCACTTCCATGGAGTGCCGAATCATCGCAACTGACTTATAATCATCGTAGAATAGAGGGAGAAGTGCACTTACCACCGTGGGATTGTTCTCGGTGTTGTCTGCTGCTTCTGTCCTCGTGGCGTGGTACGCCGCCCAAGATGCATGTACCTCCTCTGCAGAATCATCCTCGTCTGCGTCAACGGCAATGCCCACATGATCGCACCATCTGTACTCTTCCGCCACTGCCTCAGCCATCAGATCACAGTTAGATTTATTCAGACCGGGGATTTCAGGAACAGGAGGTTCTTTCTTGGCGACAGAGTCACAGGTAAAAGTGTGTAGCTATCTGGCAATCTGTTGACTTTCTTGCCAGACTTGCTGAATGCTACACGTGTTTGTTCAGTCCCACGATTATCG